>JARHVA010005208.1:0-12500 GCA_037957365.1 Torreya grandis
TGGAGAAGAAAACAATCAAGTGGCCAATAAAACTACAGATGAGGATAAGAAAGATGAAAGCTATGAGAGAGGAAAGAGAGATAAAAAGGTTGATTTTTAAGAAACTCAAGAAAGATATGTAAAATACTTTGCATGATAAAGAGTGAGTAGCATAGTGAGAAAAAAGATAAATATTAATGGTACATTGATAATGATGAGGAAGGATTGAATGAGGAAAAATAAATTAGTTTTATCTAGTTAGATGATGGGAAAGACAAAGAAGAAGAAGCTAAATTTGTAGGCCTCATTAAAGGCTTGTGTAAAATACTACAATCTAATGAAGGAGATCTAAAATTTTATTATAATTTTATTTATAATAATCAAGAGAAATTAGAGGTAGAAATAGTAGCACTAAAATAGGCCTTTAATTGTGAAATTATGTAGAATAAAGATAAGGTATAGGTTGCATTAGTTTAATTCCACATGATGGAGGAAAAATAACATCAAGAAGAATAACTAATGGTAGCAATGAGAGAGTTAGAGTACAATGAGTCATGTGGAATCTTGAATTATAGTGAGATAGAAGGTAGGCAATAAATTTCCTTTTTGTTTTATGCAAGCATGAAGATGATAATAGGTGGAATGATAATTAAAATGTACCAATAGTATTTTAGGGGCATACACAACCTATATGATATAGGAAAAGATCAAGGTATAAGGCTACAATTGTTACTAATTGATGCAAGCAAGCAATGGATGTAAAGAAGCATATTTTTCTTTGATAGAGGAAAGCATGGGAGTATAGATAAGGAAAAATAGAAGTATGATGGATCAACATTAGAGAAGGAAGATTGAAGGAGAAATAATTGGATGACTAGAAAGAAGAGTACAATAGTCCATTTGAGTAAATCTCAAATCTTTTCTTACCATAGGAGTATGATGCAGGGCATCATTCGGTACTCTAAAAAGTCAATGTATTTAAGTGTGTTTTTTTATAATTTTGGTTTAGTTTTTTTTTATATGTCATATAAGGACATATAACTATTTTATATTGATTAGGTATCTATATTTTAGATGTTATTTAGTTTGGGAGAGTTTCCCACCAAAAATTCCAACTTGAAAATTTGAATCATGTCCTTAGCTTTAGAAGGTTTTTTGTGATGCAGTTTTGAAGTCTAATGTTTGTGATAAGTTATTTATGTTCTAGGTGTATTCATATATTTTTTGAGGTATTAAAATGTTTAAGATAATGTAAATTAAATTTAATTTCATGAGTCAAATCATTTGTAACTACTTTCATTCAAGTAACTAGAAGGAAAGTTGGAAAGAGTACATGTTAAAGGGTAATAGTATGGGATTTAGGAGTTAGATTAGGAATAATATTGGTATAAGTAGTTAGTTATAAATTATGATGAGGTATAGGTATGGATGAGACTGAGGAATAAGTGAAAAAATGAATAACCCTGTACTTTGTCCATGGTGACTGTATTGACAATGTAAAGAGAAGGAAACAATAAAAGATAGTATGTTTGAAACATATATATTTGTACCTTTGTATTGATGTTATTTTTTTAATTAAATTTAATGTTTTTAAATAATTAATACTTTTTCAAATAATATTCTGTAATTTAAGTTTCAAAGATTGGTTTTTTGGTAGGACTGTGTCAAAATCCTATGTACACTCATTAAAGCAAGAGAGTAATGAAAAAATAATCTCCTAAAGTAAATAATTATGTGTATCACTATAATCCCATGAGTATATTCATAAATATAAAAATTTATGTTATCTTTAAATGATTTAAAATTGTGTTTAATTCCAATTAAGGAGAAGAGTTCAAGTTGATAGTTTAGGAGTACCCTATTCAAAAAAGACAGTCAAGAAATTAGTTGGGAGAATGAAAAATAGATTATGTATATATTTTGTTACTATGAATATGGCTTATATGGATAATATGGTGTAAAATAGCCTTGGATTAACATTTAAAATTCTTTAAGTAAGTCAAAAGAGCACTAAACCTTGTATTAGCTTGCTACAATCAAATTGTATTGACATAATACTATAAAATCCATAGTCAAAATGTGATTAGAAGTTTTTAAAGATAATTTAAATCTTGAAAGGTTGAAAATAGGTTTAAAAACCTTATCTATGACTTGATAATATTTTAAATTATCAAAATATTCATTAAACCAATTTAAAACCCTCTCAGGTCTATGCAAAACAAGGAACCCCTAGTTTAGGGTCAAAAACTAGAAAGTGGATTATCAATAATTTTCATCAATGAATCTTAATTAAATTTGGTCATATGAAAGGATATAACCTAGAGAAAATTATTTAGGTTGTCTTATACTGGTACAACATCCATACATATGGTAATAGGTGATTGTATTGTAGATATGGGTAATTAGTCCTAATAAAGGGCTAATTGTAGGAGGAAGAGGTGATAAAATGGTGAAGTCAAGTGATTTATATCATGAGACTTCATGGAAATATGTTAATTGATAGAGGGTGTCCAAAAATGATTTTATTTTATCAATTATAAATAGTACCCATTTGTACAAGTGACAAAATCCTAAAGAAAGACTACTAAGAGGGAAGTTTGATTGAGGGTTTAAGGAGTGTAGGAGAAATTTGAAGTTATAATAGATTTTGAGACCACTTGAAACATGTGTTTTAATTCTTAACGAGGTAATCCAAGAAAAATATTATAATCATAAGGTCTATATGAATAATTAAGGTGACAGACTTGAGAAGCTGTTAGTCTAGTGAGGACTAGTGTGTGATTAAAGGAAAGAGAGTTGAACAAATGAATGGAATGAGATGTATGGAAACCATGTGTGGTGTATAGATTTTCTTAAGGTATATATAAGGAATTAAATAACTCTAGTCAATAGGATCAAAACAAAGAAATGAGGTCAAGTTTAGTGAGGAAGTTGACAAATAAGAGAATATTGAAAAGATTGGATGCAATAATTGATGGTTTCATGTATCAAAGGAATGAAAAGAATAGAGAATGAGGAATCTCTACATCATTAAGGTTTAAACTAGGTAAAATCTATTATAGGTTCAATTGAACCTAATAACTATGGAATAAATTCACTTAATTTTTTTTATACTCCATTAACTTGAAAATAGAGACAATAATTATAGATTTATAAATGAAAAATAATTCGATGAAATCAACATCAATCTTCCATTAATATTAAACATTGATATTACATCGATTGTAATGTCTTATTTTATTATGATTTTTAATTAAAAAAAAACCCACATATTCGGCCAATATTATAGCACATATTAATTTATTATCTTCAAAATTTTCACTAAGTAAATTAACATTCATTACCCTTCTCAATAATTTAATGGCATTGTGTCCTTTATCAATTATCTTAATTGATCCTAATTTATATGTTTTGTTTGGATTCCATTCCCATATGATACTATCCATTCCAATATCTTATTTAATTGCATCTAATTTGGTCCATGTTTTATTTTTCCTTAAACAATATTGATACAATGGTACACCTTCTACTCTCCTTGTATGTTTCTAATGTTGTATCCTTGAATTTTTAGCCACATTATTATATTTCAATTTAAGTTAAATATCCCCATATTCCTTTCCCATCCATACATTTTAATTTTAAATTTATTTTCATACTAAAATCACTTATCCCACATACATATCAATCAATGGATTGAATGATTATTTATTTATTTCACAAATTGGCCCAACATAAATATAATTATCATTTGGGATATTTTTACTAATTTAGTCTTCCTTGTGAAAAATGTCATCTCCTATTAATATTTGGTTGTATACATATTTTTCTTGATTTTTTGTTGTAAAAAACAAACATTTCACATCCTGATAAAATTTATGAATGACATATCCAAAGCACATAAAACATTTTCCCAATGTGTTATCTTTAGAATACATATTTTCTACCTATATGTGATGCTTTTTTCCCCCAATTTTCAATATATGCTTTTAGTCCCTTTTTTAGATCTTCCATCTCTTTGAGTTTTTTGAAAGGTTATAGAGGAGGTTTCCCTTTTGACAAGTCTATCTCACCATTATATTTTATATGTCAAATTGGGATTGGATGATAACATTGAAAATCTTTGATTATTGTGTTATATTCCATCATTGGTATGCCATTAATGACATAGAAACTAAACATATTTGGTTTGATAATACCCACTATCTTTTGATTTCTATCCAACAAGTGTGGCTCCACAAAGGTCTTGAACTCATACACTTCATCAATAAGGTAAGGAGTGAAATTACTTTATCCTTCTTCGCTATTTTTTTAGGTGTCCATGATATGTAGCAAACAATATGTGTCTAATTTCCATAATGATGCTACTAATCTAGAAAAAGTCCCATATATATCTGATTTGAAGGAAGATAACATACATAATGTTTAATACCATTATTGATGTCATCATGGATGTAAATGCAAGTACGGTACAATTATTTCTACTATTTGAAGTATTATCTAGTTGAAAGTAGAGGAATGGTGCCTATTTTCTGATTGAAGTATATTTAATATCAAAACTAATCTATTCATAATGTAAAAATCTCTCTTTTCACCCTTTATATTTTTCATGCACTTACTTTTGTAATAGTGCATCATGCAATGGATGTTTTGACATCCATTACTATTATATAATAAATCCCCATATTCATCAATGATTAGTTATTAAATTTTTATAAGGCACAAATCCAATGATGTGACTGTGTAATTTTTTCAACATTCAATAATGTTATTCCAAAGTGACCAAAACCCACATTTTTATGTCCATGTGTGGGAATACTAGTCACAATGACTTACAATTTCATAACACTACTTATTAACATAGATTTATTACATGTCCTTGGTATGGAATTTTTTAGTTTGTCCATTTTATCATGCATAATGCTTAATAATCCTTGAGTTTCTTCCTCTTATTTAAATATGTGGTAATAATAATGTGCACAAAATATTATAATGTATTCATTATGTCATTTTTGTTCCTCTTCAATTTTTGATAGTGATTTTGGGCATGTGGTAGCTATATGTATGTTGTACATATTTGTACACTCATCACACTTGGGGAAGAAATTAGTGCACTCATAACACTTTTTGAATAAATTATTTTTTGAAATATAAACATGTTTAAAATTTTCATTCATTATCCTACAAAATTTTGGATTCAAAACAATGGGAAGATTTTAAAAAATGATCTCCTTATTAAAACTATTTCACATTAAATTATGAGTATAAAATGCATGAAGTATTCTTTAATTTGATTCCATCTTGTCCTATTAAATGAGTCAAATCTCAAGAAATATCTAAATTTATATCAATAATTATTGATATGTAATAAAAAAATTTAGTGGTATTTGACCTTTGTTCTCTTTCCTTGTGTTACCATTTACTTCACACATGTCATCATTTATCCAATCGTATTTATGATTGTAAAAATATATCCTTGGGTGCCATAAGCTTTTTGCCACACATTATGACATATATCCATCCCATAAAATATAATTTTATGCACCTCCATATATTCATCACCCATATTAAATATGGAATTTATTTTTAATGCATCTAACATAAATCTCTTTTTGGCCTATTCATTCTTGACTCTAATTTTGCACCATATAACTTTGAATAAAACAATGTATATTTTTGAGATAGTATAATTAATATCAATGATATTCCATACTTTCCACTTCATACAAAAATATTGACCATTTTTTAACCTCATAAATGTTTTGATGTGATGAAGTATGTAGAGTGGCATTAAATTTTAGATGTTTTTTAGCATTTTTTGATCAATTTTTTTGAATGATTGTAATTAGTGTCATCAAAATAAATTAGATATACCAATAAGGGTTATTTATCTTCTAATGCATACCACATGTTGAACTCAACCTTTTATGTGGATTATTTGAATTTGGCATCCATGGGAGAATGATTTGTGTTGGCTAATTTTGAATCAATCCATTTAATGAGAGATATTCTAAAATAGGGAACATCTTTTTCAAGGAGGGTACACACACACATACACTAGAGGTATTGAATCCAAGATTTTAAATTGTATCATATCTTATTCAAGTGAATTTTTAATTATTCCCTTTGCATTATATTTTCTCACTTAAGAGCATAAAATGATCAATTTGAAACCAAAACCTATGAAATTCAAATTGTGTTCACCACCACATATGAGGAATGGACCATTTGAATTATCACTCCTTTTAACCATTGTGATTCTTCTTGTTTCACAAAAAAACAAATTTTTAATTGGATAAGCTATTAATTTTTTGGGTTGTATCAAGTTTGATCATTCAAAATAATAAATCACCATATTTTTTACCATCACACCAAAATTCATGGGTCCCAATCTCTCTTCTTAGATTTTATGATATTATAGCACATGAGTTATAAACCCTCACACTCTGTCATCATTTCTAAAAGAACATTTATGTTTGAAAACTATATTTTTTTCAAGAAAGTACCTTCTATATTTAGGCCATGTATTGATCTAGGTGATTTTTGTGTCATCGCTACAATCTTCATCTAGTTTCATGATAGCACTATCATCCTTTGAGTCAATATATATATGATCACTATGAATTGGTGGAATTAACTAATTTTTATGCTTTGAAAGTTCATTTTCTTCCTAAAAAAATATTATCCTTTACTCCCATCATTTGTCAAAGTTTTAAATTCATCAATTAAAGAGGAAAAACATTGAAAACTAAAAATCATCTTCCCATTTCTCTACAATTTAGTCTCGTCTTGCTTGGATACACTTCCATCTACAAATTTAGTGACTTTTAAAAATATATCCACCTAATCTTCCTCTTCAAATGTAAGAAACATCAATGTTACAGTACAAAAAATAAATGATATGAGATAAAAATAAAGTTTTAATTTATATTAATATAAATGTAATCTAGTGTTTGACTCCATTTAATATTATTATAACATTTATAATTTTGATCATCCAAAATTATTGAAATATTATTTAGGGTGTTGTTATATAATTTTTCACATGTATGTTCATAATTGGATAAATTTTTATTGTTAATGTATTTTTGTTGACACATTAAAAGTCAAAATAATTCAAACCTTTTTAAAGAAAATCCTACACACATTCCCCACCAATCAAAGTTTACCCCTAAATACATGGGAACAGGGCCAAATTTATAAAGTTATGATTGATTGATTATTATATTAATATATTTATTATTTATTAAATATTAAATATATTAATAACTATTATTATATTGTGTTCATATATACTGTTGTCATCAAAAATAGAAGTCTCCATTTCCCCCAATTTTTTCATGAATGAGTAAACCAAGAAAATGTGATATTTTGTGTTGTAAATTTAAAGAAATTGAATGCAAGAAGTATCCATATTTCTAGGATCACCTTGACCTAAATATTCCTTATACACTATTTAATAATTCAAATATTCAAATGGAGATTGATACAATAACTAAATGTTTCTATTAACAATGCCATAAGAAAAACTTACATAATCTGAGTACAGTTTATTCTCTTAATTGATTAAAAAACCCACACATAGAACTATATTTATATTAGTTGAAGGAGTATGAGTGAGATAAAATTTGATAAAATTAAAATAGAGTAATTTATAAATTAATATTACCTACCATGAGTAAATGTTAACATTGATTGAAAAATGAATAGTGAGACTGTGCACAAGATGTGTTTGATAATTATAAAACTCCATGTGTATAACACACAAGGGTAAAAATCCTCAATCTTTGGGATATTGCTTGGGTTCAACATAAAAGTGTGGACCTATCTTTTAAAAGTTGGTACTGTCCCTCAAAGAACCCTGATGTTCTTTTTTTATGGAAACCAACTCTTCCCCATATTTGGTGGGGAATATGGAAAGAAAGAAATAACTGTATATTCAGAAGTAAAGAACTTCCAGGATGGGTAGTGGGGCAGAACATCATTAGAGCTATCAAGGATAATTTTTCATTGCAAAGGGATCCTAATCCTACTTTTCAAAGTGATAATCCTTTAAGATCAGAAAAGTCTAATGTAAAAAATGAAAATCCTAGACTTGGTGTAACTTGGAATGTCCCCCCTCATGGGTGGATCAAAGGGAACTTTGATGGAGCTACTAAAGTGAACCCAGGGAATGCAGGATGTGGAGGAGTTTTGAGAAACCATATGGGAAATGTAATCAATGCTATTTCAATTCCCATTGGTAAGTCAAACTGCCATATTGCTAAAGCTTGTGCTACCCTCCCAACCATTAAGCTAGCAGTTGAATTGGGATATTCTAAATTATGGTTAGAAGGGGACTCCTTGAATATCATAAATATGTTAAACAATAAAAATTCTATCTCATGGTCAATTGAGGCTATGGTAATGGAAATGAAAACTTTAATTAAAAATTTTGAGAAAGTCACTATTACCCATACTTACCGTGAAGCAAACGGAGTTGCTGATTGGCTAGCAAATTATGCAGTTTGAGTAGGACACAAGGTGAGCTGGCAGGAGACATTAAACAAGAACATGGATCTTAGAGTGCTCATTCATCATGATGCAATTCATGCTAAGGAGGGAGAGATCAGATTGGGATAAAAAAATAATGATTTGGGGGAATGGATTCACGGAGGAAGATATACACTCATTAAATAGAAATGTTCTAGAGTACACGAGGACTCCAAATGTGCCAAAATATAGGTGAGCTCTGGCCCAAATTAGTAATAGTCAGGTTCATTATTTAGCTGACAGGGTTTAGGTGGTAAAAGAGACATGTATGGCTCATAATAGGAAAGGAGAACCAAGGAAGTAGGAACCCAAATATTGCAAAGAGTGGAAAGCTAAAGAAGATGTCTGGAAGATACTGTAGAGAGGAAAGGTTGTGAGTTACATGGAATGGCTTCATGGCTCAAAACCCCATATCACAACGGCATTTTTCAAAAATTGGATAGATGATAGGGTTACCTTGCATGGCATTATGGTGAATCTCACTGAGGAATTCATAGCGGAGGTGACGGGACTTCCAATGGAAGGAATTAAATTTTCAAAGCAAACAAGCATTTCCAATGAGGCTTTCTGCAAATTCCCTAAAACGGATGCTGAGGAGCAACAGCTGGAAAAAAGTGGAGATCTTTTTGAATTGGAGCAGATTAAGGGCATCTAGAGGGACATCTTATGTTGTATCCATGAGTACTTCATAATAGATGGAAGAAGCAAAAGAGTCCACAAATTTCACTTTGTATTCCTCAATCACTTCAGACACAAAGTAAGAATCTCCTTTCCTTTTTATCTGCATTTTTCTTTGCTCCAAAGTCTATTCGCTCATAAGAAAAAGGAATCTCATCCCATCCTGCATGAGGGGTTAATTCTTATAATTGAAGGGCATTGTAAGAATAAGGCCACTGTAAAGAATCCTTATTCGGGAAAATACAAGGACCTTAGGAGTAATAAGAAAGAAATAGTAAAAGGGAATGAAAAAGCTAAATTTAAACTCCCAAGCGTCAATAACCAGACTACTAATGAGGAAACAGAGTGGGAAAGTTTTGAAAACACTGGGGAGGAGAGTTTGGAGGGAGATGGAGGAATAGAAAGTGGGCATTCAAGCTCCAGTGAGGAAGAAGAAGCGCAAGATGAGAATGAGAAAGGAGTCACTATAGAGGAAAAGTCTGAAAACAACAACCATGAGTCTGAGGAAAACTAGCAAGTGTTTGAGGAAATGGATAAAGATCTAGATGACCCTGCAGTGGACCCTGATTCAAATAATGAGAAGGAAAATCTAGTTCAGGTTGCTAACCAAATATTGGAAATGGGAGCTCAAGTAAAGGAAGTTAGTAACAAAAATGTAAGCCCTGTTGAAATAAAGGAATAGAAATGAATGGAAATGGAGGATTATATGGAAGAAGGTGGAAGCAATCCTAAAAAGAATACAGAAGATTGGAGTGACAAAAGGTAGAATGACAAACCTACTAGAATGGTCAAATGTAAAGCTAATGCTACCCTTCAATTCGATTTATGGACGTATAAGGAGATTATGGAAATTAATAGGAAAATGGAAATAATGGAGGGTAAACAGGAGGCAATTTGGAACAAAGTCAATAACATGGAAAAGCAGATGAGGGATATTCCCATAAAACTCAAAGAGTATGAGAACAACCTAAGGGAACTCATAAAGGAAAGTAGAATAAAGATGGAGGAGGTAACCTCTAGCATTTGTGCTGCTATGGTAAACATTGGAAAAAGAGCAAATGAGGAAATCAAAACTTTGGAGGGGCCTAGCAAGAGAAATAGACAAAGCTCAATAAAGAAAGCAATGCAAGAGGGATCTACATAGGTGACTTCTACCATTCGGGACACTGTTTTGAAAGGTAAGGAAGCTGTGAAGATGATATTGGAACTAGAAGAATAGTTTCTGGTTATTTTAGTTGGTTGTGTTTTCTGGTCTTGGTACCTAGTTTTTTGAACTTTTACTATGGAGTTTATAGGTCTCTATAAAACCTGGGGGATATCTTTGGTTGTTCATTTGGTAGCTTTCGGTCTTAGTATGTTGGTTTTGTTACTTCGGTGAAGTAGGCTTTTGGCTTGCCTGTGGACGTTTCTATTTTATCTTTCTCCTTTTGTTAAGGGTTTCGAGGTCCCTTTAAAACCTATTTTTACCTTAATTTAAAACACACAAGGGTAAAAATAGATTAGGTTAAGTTTACCTATATTAATACCCCAGTTAAGGTCTTCACTACATTATTACTCTAACATCTGTCGTTAATATTAACTTTGGGAGAAAATAAACTCATAAAATGGATCTTGAAAAGAAAGGCTTGATCAAGTACCCATGTAGAAAAAATTTTAAGGGGAAATTAAATATAATCCCACACATATGAAAAATTCATTTACCCTTAAAATATACTTGAGATACATGTACTTGGTTTTTACTATATGTTTGGTGAATATGTCAAAAAAATTATCTTTTTTGTGACAATACAAAATATTGACTAGATGTTCCATAATGTGTTTTTGAATGAAGTTCATGTGAATGCCAATTATTTTAGTGCATTTATTTTCCATTGGGTTATGAGTAATGTGGATATTTATCTAGTTTTATCACCAAATAGTAGTGGATTGGTCTGGTGGAAAACAAAACTTAGTCAAAATTTGATAGATTTAAAGAATTTATTGAACTATGTTTATAACTCTATGGTATTCTATTTAAGTCACAGAGAGAGGAATAACATGTTTATTATTAATTGACCAAGTAATGAGACCAAATACAAGATTAAATATGTATCCATATGTGTACTTATAATCATAAATATCACCTAACCAATCATAATCTGTATAGGCCACTAATTGAGATGATACCCTTGATGTATTATGATTGCCAAAGCAGATCATACCTTGAATATATCAAAGTATATAGTTTTATGATTTCTGATGACTCACATGTGGATTATTAATTAATTGAAAGAAAATAACAAAAAAGGGATATATTTGGTTAGTTATGAGTTAAATAAAGAATGATACCTACCTAGTGTCTGTATAATGTAGTATTAATGAATAACGTAGAACAATTGGTAGACAAAGTGACTTCAAACTGAAAGGGAGTCAAGATTGTATTTATATTAATCATGATAAAGTTTTGAGTCAATTTTAAGGAATAATTATACATTTAAATTTTGATTCATGACTTATATTGTGAAACCTAAGGACTAAGTAATGATGAAGTCCCAATTCTAACACCTCAAATTACTCCATGAGACTTTACTTTATGTCTATAGACACTATAATTTTTTATATTATATATGATTTATTAGATGTTGTAAGACCCTTATTATTATTTTATTATCCTAAATATCTTTATCCTAAAGTTTAAATTATTTACCATTAGATGCCTGGTAATTTGCTATTATAAATTACCATTTTAACTCCCTAACCACAAAAATCTATTTACAACCTATGGAATCCTAACCCTTTAACCAACCTACCCACAGATAACCCCATCCTTAAAAATATCATGAATATAACCCCAAAAATTCCCATAGTTATAAAAAATCAATGTGGATAAAACCACTTCCTACTGAAAAGGGTGAATCATTATCGATTCTCCCATGATCGACACTGATTCTCTCGATCAGTGTCGATCTATTTATATGTAGCCAACCCTTTGGCTCAGAGAGCATGGATTTTTAATCTTAAAACATTTCTTGGATTTTTTGAAGAGAATAAAGGAGGCATTATAACCACTATACCAAAAAAATTCTACACCTAATCCACATCCATCATCACAAACTAGGTGGATTGCTTGCATCTGTTGTAAGAAATCCATTTTGCCTACAACTTGGTTTAAGGTAAGTATAGTTTATTTATTTAATTTCACATTCATATTTATATTTTTTACTAATTATATCACTCTTATAATATATCATTCATCCCTCTACTTTCTTTTTATTACCCTCTGTCACACTATAATTCCCTATTTTTAATTAAGTGTAGTCTGAACATAATCGATG